>JARJLF010002270.1:0-44636 GCA_029378395.1 Mycena leptocephala
TTCCGTTTAATAAATTCTGGAGGGGGGGTAAGGGACCCCCTCCAGATTATAATAAATTCGCATTAAATCGTCTATTCCCGATTGATGGGGTCCCGACAGCTGTCTCGGCATCATCTCGGAAAGCTTGAAAATAATGCTCGTAGAATTGTTTATGCTTATGGAAAGTCACCCACTGCTATCCTAATGCATACTGCTTATGCACGTATCATCCACCATCCACAAGGTCCTGCATTGCACCGTCGAGCCGTCGAGGTACATGCAAGGCAGGCAAAAAAACCTAATTTGAACGGGGATTAAGTCAAGTGCGGAGTGGAGGAAAGAAAAATCTGCGCACCATAAAGTGTTACCCAACTAAACATGTACTATATGTGGGCGTCAGGTTTGATATCAGCTAAGGACTCAGTATACATACCTAATGTGCCAGCATGCTGTTGATCGTGTTCGCATGGACTGCCAGAAGTCGGCCTCACGATGTCAACCGCAACAGTGTTACTGGCAGTACTTGCCAGTGATTCACGGCATTTGGGAAGCGGTGGCGGCGGCGACGAAGGCTGTAAGGAGGGCCTCAGCGAAGATGCAGGCCATGGGGAGCGGGGGTAGATGGTGGTTGAAGTCAAAGAGCGTGGTGGAGTCGGTGGAGCGGAGTGGGTTCACTTATGACTCGGAGCCAGTGGAGTAATGACATCATTCATTAGAGCAAGTTCGGTTACTTGTTGGCTCTCTGCTGTGCATTTTCATCACGTATTTTCATGATGAAACGATCTGAATTTCAAGACCGAAAAATGTGCCAAAAAATGGCAAGTTGACCATCATGAAATGGATGTTGAAATTCATGGTGTAGACCATGACAAAACATCGTGAATCTTGAATTTCACGACAAGGCGTTGTGAAATTCACGACGAATGCTTCGCACAGTGGATCAGGGCCAGTTTGAACGTGCAGAGGAGCTTCATGTTGTTGTCCTTGAAAGGCAGAGGAAAATTCTGGGTGATGTTCATCTAGCTACCAGATGGACCAGGCACAGACTTGCATTGACATACCGCAAGCTGGGTAAACTGCAGGATGCGGAGAAACTTGAATCACTTCTCGAACATCAAGAGGCCCAGAATCAGTTACACTTCTTTTCTCATTAGCGCGTACTGAAAAAATATTCCTGTCAAGCACAGAGTTATATTCGGAATCGACTCGAACCCTAAGGGAGTTTACAAGGTTTTCAGTTGGGACCCTTGATCGGAGCGACATGGTTGTCTTTGTTTATTATCTTTCACTATCCACTCCGCATGTTCCCTCGTGTACTTGCTTCGTCATGCCCTGTCATGCCCCGGATGGATTCGTTTCGGCGGGACAAAATGCTCCCACAAGTCCAAAGTGTCTAGCCCTCTAAAAACCTTGATGAAAATTTTGACCTTTTTCGTACTTTCAAGACTCTGGGACATTGAAACTGACGTTTATGGCAGCTCTTGTTCTGGAATTTCCAATCGAAATGCAGAGGAAGGTTCTCTAGTGCAGAAATTACTATTTGATGCACGGGTCCATGAATACTGACCTCGACAGTATTTTGAAAACTCAGTCCCAAATGGTGTTTTCAACCGATTCAATCATTTCTAATATAGTATCACAACTCCAAGTGCACAGACCTGTTACTGAGTGAATTCCCCTTCAGTGATTTTTAGGGAAAGTAGGAGTGAGAAATTCGGCCATAGCTGGCGAATTTCGTTGAACAAGTCAAGCTGTCACAAGCTGTGACATTCGTCGCAGTTCAAGCCCTTCACCTCATTTTGCCTCGTTTCAGACCCGTTGACACGATTATAGCAAAATATACAGTTTTCATTAGCCAGAAAAAAAATGAACAACTTCTACTTTCACTGCCCGTAGTTGCTAATTTTACTAAAATCGTGTAAAATCCTAAGGCGACCCCGCTGCATCTCTTTCTCCCCCGTGTCGAATCCAATGGGGTAGCTCCGGACTACGCCAACGGACTCTCCCTGCGAAACCCCCGAAGCTAGCGCGTACGGCGCCAATATCGCGGACGTTTGTACCACCGCGTTCTCGCGCTCGACATCCCCACAATCTACACCGCGTGTCTCTGGCTCCATCACAGATCTTCATGGTATACCGGTGCACCACACTGCACATGCACACAACGCCCACCAGGCGCACGTTCCCCTTCCCACAAAGAAATGGAAGAGTCGAAACCGTTACAAATTCTCGCTCCTCCCCCGAAAATCTCGCTCCTCCCCCAAAGAAAGAAGTCGCAGATAGAATAGAAATAAAACCGAAAAAGAAAGAAAAGAGTCGAAACCGCGAAAGAAAAACCCGACAAGAAAAAACACGCACTACCTCCGCTGCTCCTCAAGTACCTGGTCGTACCCACTCAGTGCCGTGCAGAAGATGATGCTCGTTACGCTGTCCAATTGAAAATACGTCTGTCGGTGTCGTTGAAAAGAGCGGAGAGGGGGGGGGGGGGGGGGGGAAAGACGAAAAGGATAGCGATGGTGAGACCGGGTGCGCAGGGAGAAAAAGATGTGTGCAGGTGCTTGAGAACTCGGACGAGGGGTGGATGGATGACGCTGTCTGCACCTGCAGCTGGCTCGCCTCCATTGCAGAAACACCAGACCCACGACGGGGCTCAAAATCGTCTTGCAACTCCATCCATCCAAGAAGGCCAGCAGTCGTGGGATCGACACTACGGGATGCACAACCCGCGGGAATCGAAACGAAAACGAAACCACGACCGCGAAAGCGAAAAGGCAAAAGCCACAAGCAGTTTTCCCAAAAAGGAGACCCCATCCAAAATCCGACCCGAAATCGTCGACGCGGCGGTGCAGCTCGTTCCCAGTAGCATGTAGCACGGGAAGCCACGACGGTAACGCTCTCCTCCGCGGAACTCCACGGGCTGTAGACGCTGCAAGTTCGACACGACACGGAATCCACCCAGGCGACACACCCGCGATGCGCCGGCGAAGGGGAAGGCGACACACCCGCACTCGCATAGCCGCCAGCCTCGCTCCACCTCTACCCCACCACGCCGGGCAGAAGTAAAGCAAGAAAGACTCCGCCCGTTGTTCTTCGGCCTTCATTCGGCCTTCGTGACGCTCAACACTGCGCACTGCTCCTACATCCATCACTGAGGCACGGTGTGCACGCGTTCCTCGGCCAAATCAAACCCCGGAACGCGCTCTCCGCCGTTCAGCAGCGAGGACCCGCCTCCGCACTCCTCGAGTAGCACCCAAGACCCGTTCCACAGCACGAGCTGTAGAGAAAGAGCATCCTCACGCCACGGCGAACAGCGAAGGAAAGGCCCCACGCAAGCAAACTCGTAAAAGGACGCAAACGCTCCTCGGCACCGCGCCGTGGAAAAAAAAGGATACGAAGAGTGGCACGAATAGAAGTAGGGAGAACCAAAAAACCCAATAATAAGAGAGAAAAACCCACCTCTCAAAACAATGAATCCACTTCTTGCGCTCGCTGCACTGCCCGCCGACGTCCGGAGCGGGATTCTTTGGAGACGGGTCGCCGAGTGCCGAGTAGAGCGAGGTGCGAGGCGCGGGACGGGTGGTACGAGGCCGAGGCCCGAGGCTGGGTGGTGCGAGGCGCGGGTGTGCGAGCGTGGCTGGTGTCGTCTACCGCAGATGCGAAGGCCCAGAGACTGAAAAACGAGGGTGGTGGGCAAGGCGGGATTACGCAAGCGCAACGAAAGACGCAACAGGCAGGATAGACGCCGTTGTCTCGCGTTGTCAATGCGAATGTGAAAGATCTTGACCCTTCTACCCTCTTCTACCCAGGGTTGTCCAGTATCTCTTTCCGCTCCTCTCGATTCCGTTCCAGGTCCAATTCCTCTCGATTCCACCTAGCCTCTCTTCTCTCGTCCCAGTCGTGTAGAAGTCAAGGAGCGAACAGAGCAAAGCAGGAGACGCTTTGCCGACCGAGGGCGTGCGCACCGTCAACACCAACAACAACAAAAAAGTAATGTTACCGTTTTGGGAACAAGGCGAGCCGGAGGATGCCGGGCCGACGGCACCGAAAACCGTGACACACACTGCGTCTTACTCAGCTCTTACCTCTTCTTCCTCTAGTTTGATATAAATTTGATACCCCATATCTCTTGACCAAACTCATCGTGAGCCCATGCATTGCGCCAACAGTCTAGGATCTCATAAATGAACCAACCACCTTGCAGACCAACAAGCACTCCATTTTCCAAATGCCACGCTTCTTTATCACTGGCTCCTCTGACGGTCTTGGCCTCCTAACGGCTCAGCGTCTGCTCTCTCGCGGGCATTCCGTAGTCCTACACGCCCGCAGCCTTGCCCGCGCCGATGAGACCCGCGCCAAATGCCCGGAAGCCAAAGCCATCCTCGTTGGCGATCTATCCAGCCTTGACGAAACGAAGGCCCTGGCTGCGGAAGCCAACAAGTTCGGTCCTTACGAGGCCGTCCTGCACAATGCGGGGCTGTACACCGGCATGGAGCGCGTGCCTGGGAAGAGCGGCCTGCCGAGCTTGTTCACAGTAAACACCCTCGCGCCGTATATCTTGACCTGTCTCATGGACAAGCCCAAAAGATTGCTGTTCGTCAGTTCGGGGATGCATTATTCTGGGAGGGTGAATGTGGATGGAAACGAGGAGACACTTTTGCGCAGCTCGTACAGTGACTCAAAGCTGCACGGCGTGATGTTAGCGAAGGTGTTTGCCCGGCGGTGGATCGATGTTTCGAGCTTCTCAGCGGATCCAGGGTGGGTTCCGACAAAGATGGGTGGGAGATCGGCGCCGGGAAATATCGAGCATGCGGTGGATACATTCGTTATGGCGGCGTTAGGAGAGGGTCAGGCGACGCCGGCGAAAACGGGGGCGTACTGGAAGGATTCGAGCGTGCACGACCCAAATCCACTGGCCAATGACGAAGCGTTGCAAGATAGGTTAGTGAACGAGCTAGAGCGGATTAGCGGGGTGAAGATTCCGGAGTGAGGAAATTTAGGTGAGTTCAAATTTCAAGACTATGTTGAGTAGCCAACCCGATCCATGTAAAGAAGATACACCTACACGTATGCTGTTCCTGCAATTCTTATTTAAGAGTAGCCCTCGCGAACCTTCGCAAGAAGACTGTTGTTTGAGCTGGCACATCGTCGCGTACGGATGCTTGGACCACTTTTGACTGGGATATCGTCAAGAAAGCCGTGCGAAAGGCATTCGTGGACATGGTCATCACAAGAAACGTTTATCCCGCTTGCACTGGTCAGCCTGCAAGCGCGTTCAAGCCAAATATTGACTTTGAACCAGTAAGTATTCCAATGGTTCTCGGGCCGCGTACCTGAAGAAGTGAATACGTGAGTGCTTCTCTACATGGTTTTTACCGGTTTCTGACTCTGAGGTAGTACAGCAGAGTCACTCGAAGTCAGGGATACAGGGGAAACCACCGTGACCACTTGAAATTTCGCGAACGCAATCGCTGAATTTATCGCAGCAATTCCTGTTGGACGTGTTGACCACAAAGATCGATTCCACGCATCGATCAGACAGTTTTAAGCGCAATCCACACTCTCTGTCTGCCTCGCCGTCAGAAAAAGTGCCATAATGTCAACCACAACTTGGGCAGAACATTTCAATGACGAAAAAGCCAAGTACGAGTCCACAAGGTCAGATCAGAGTAAGTAGGCAATCACAAATGAGCCAAAAATTCAACGGACGTAGAAGCAAAAGAAATTTTCAACGTCTATGTCCCGCCCCCGAGTCGAACGGGGTACTTCCGCATAATTCTGAACACGATGTTTAACCTATTTATAGCGTATGTGCACCATGTACCGCGGGACTTTATTCTACAGCGAGCGTACGTTCAACTCATCTGCAAGCTCTGAAACACAAAGTCAGGCTCATCTAGCCTCGAGTAAAGGAGTTCTCTACACAGGGTCATTGATTTATCACTGGGCAGGACAGTTCAACCATGAATGAAAATGGACGAGAAAAAAAATCTTCTGCAGCCAGGAGATGTCCCGCCCCGAAGTTGAATAGGGGACTTCTGCATACTGTGCGGCGCCGCCGGGTTTCATCTTCCCGCATCCCGCGAGTAATTGATTCATAACTGGGCAGGATAGTTCAACCATGAATGAAAATTCAACGAAAACGAGATTTGACTGCCAACACGACATGTCCCGCCCCCGAGTCGAACGGGGACTTCAGCATACATCTTCGACGCTGTTCAGCTGATTTTTGGCAGATTTTCACCGTGCACCACGGGCCCTTATTTATAGTGAGTGCAAGTTCAATTTACCTGCAAGTCTTTGACATTGATCTTGTGAGCTTGTACAAACAAGGTAGCAAGCTACATCAAATCCGCCACAAGATCGCAAGATCAGAAGTTAAGTGCGGGTTTTCACAAGCTCAAAATTCTGTGCAATATTAATATGTACTCAGCGCACTTTGGGGTGCACCTTCAGTCATGGGGGAGATGTTGACAGGTTTCCTGATTGGGCAGGTTCCCCACTGCAAACTGGGAGGAATTTTGGTACCTTCGACCTTGAGAGCTTGTTGCCAAGCCGACAAGCATCAAGGTCACTGTCAGAGATAACCTCCGCGCATCGTTTCTTGTCGCGATTCCAATACCTTAGTACTGAGTAACTGAGGCTCGGAGTCGAGGCAGGAAGGTTATTTACAGCTGGCGCGGCAAAAAAATCTACGTACTCCAAACGTATAGAATTCTACTTTCTCTCCTTTTTCATTTGCTAAACTGTCATTTCTGGAGCGCGTTATGTGGTCATGTTGTAGCCTGTGTGACAGAGACGCGTCGCGTGACTGATGTGACACTTGACCTTTCGTCTCACCCAAACCCATCAATTCAGGTAGTTGCAACAGCGTCCTTGACTTTGACGTTGTGTCCGACTCTGCAGAATGTCAAACGGTGACCACGGCCGGCCGATCTAGATCCATGCGATCCATCCTGACAATAAGAAGAACTTCAAGGCGCTTGCCCCGACATCCCAAGACATACGTACCATGCGGACCAGCATCCAAGCGGTGTGCACAAAGTGCTTAAAGAACAATCAAGATGAACCAGAGCTGGAGCTACTCCGGTGCGGAAGGGTGTGTTCCAAGTAAAGTCAAAAAAGATTCTACGCTCAAAAATCTTCTGCAGTGTAAAACCGTTTGGTACTGTTCCAAAGAGGTGTGTACAGCTCGTTGCAATGCATTGGACTGATATCTGAGAGATGTGGTCGGATGTGCTTCCCAGTGCCAGAAGGCACACTGGTACGTGGCCACGAAAGCTGAACTGACCATCTACATATTTTCCCCTTTTCTTTTTGCTCAGGCCGGAACACAAAGGGGCTGCAGTGAGGTGGACGGGTCTGGGCTTGGCAGGCTCGTGCAAATCTATGTTCAAACAGGCTCCTAAACACGCATATCCAAGCGTGCTTCATCCTCCACTTCGATCTCCTTCGGTCCCCGCAGCTTGATAAACCCTTCATGGCGCGCATCGATCTCGGCGTCGAGCCCGCGGACATCACCGACTTTTCAGCATCTTCATGGATGAGCCGCTGGACACCGCCAACATCAAGGGCATGCTTCAGGTCAACGGTTCACCCCCTCATGCCTCACCAAATTGCGGACCTTACGCCCAAGCGTATGGATATCTGGCGCCAGGCGCGGGAAAACGCGGACCGGATGGGATTCGAGGCAGATTCCGTGGCCTCATGGAGTTCGGGAATGGGGCGAGCCAGCAGTCGATTACGTGTACGGTGCACATCACGCAGGCTGCGATGGACTTGGTCCGCGAGTCTCCACCATGGGTGATGACGTCCGCAATTACAGGGAGGTCAACCGAGGCGCCGTTCAACATCGAGACGTGCATGGAGTATGTTGCGCGCTGTCTTCGGATGTTTCCTGTCATTTGATATTGACAACTTGTTCTCGTCCGATGCAGGTTCATGAACATGCATATCCGAGCTGACAAGAAGGACCAACTGTTACTCCGTCAAGAAATGCGTCCTTCAGACATTCAAATAATTCGCGACACCGCCGCAGACTTGAAAACGCATCCCGCACGGATCCTGAAAGCCAAGATGGTGCGGGAGGACATATTCAGACCGTTGATGGTGGGGCCGGATGGGAATGCTAGTTGGGGCCCATTCACATGAAGGCGGTACTCAAGCGCCGGTTAGCAAAGTTAATAGGATTCGTTTATCCCTTGATTTTTGGCGGAAAATGGATTATCTTGGTTTCCTGAACTACTCACAAACGTACGGCCTTGATTGAAGTACTGTTTTAGCAGATGTGACCATCACGCGTCGTCATTCATCGGACTTGTCTCTGTTTTCTTATGTCTCCGCTTGCTCCGCCTTACACGCTTTGTACTTATAAGCCCGTATCGTTATCTTTTATTCTTCAATGTACTTATCTTTTGTACTCTCGACGACCTTCAATATACGACATCCGCAGTGATCTGACCTCCAACAAGTACCTTGAGGCCAAATGAAATGAGAGGCGAAACAGCAATGACTTATTTTCATTTGGGTTCGTCGAGGTACATGTACCTAAGTATTCACTACGTAGACGAATATCACATTGTTAAATTGTTAAATTGTTAAATTGTTAAAGCATTGGCGCTGGGTACAGCCACTGCCGCTTGAGAACATCATGATTCAATCAGTGGCAGTGCGCACACTTTGCTTTTGACTCCCATCTTCTTCCCCAGGCAATTCTCCCGAGACCTATAACCCATGCCCGACTCGGACGATGACGTCCGTGTGGATGACTTGTGGTTCTCCGATGATACACTAGTGATCAAAGCGGAAAACCGGATTTTTCGTGTTTCGAAATCGATTCTCGCCGCACGATCCTCCGTTTTTTCTGATATGGTAGCATTTCCTCAGCCAGTGGGCGACGATGTGCCCGTCATTGACGGCAGGCCCGTGGTAACCCTCTATGATACTGGCGCAGAAGTTGAGGTTTTCCTCCGAGCCATCTTCGACTCCAGGCACGTGACCAATTTTCTTTTTCTTTTTCCGTTGTCCCAGCTAAGCTAATGATCACCGAAGCTTCTTTATGCCCCCTCCCGCTACTGTCGAAATTAATGCTGTTCTGGGTATTCTCCGCCTGGCTCACAAATACGATGTTCAGTATCTGTATCTACGCGCTCTGCAACATTTATCCGTCCGATATGGGCCCTCGTCCGTGGATGACTACCGCAACCACACAATTAAGGACCATATCGTCTATCCTTCGTCCACTCCACTCCCTCACCTGACAATCATCCGCGCTGTAACTGAAGTCGGTGCAATGTGGCTCCTCCCCATCCTGTATTACGTAGCATCCAACCACACTCGGGAGAGACTTCGTGCGGCAATCGCGCTCGGGGCCGAGGAGCGGCACGTACGGACCTGCATCGAAGCACACGGGGACCTCGTGCGTTCGACTGGAAAAGTTTGGAGCTTCGTTTCAGCGGGAGGGGCTGCTGGATGCGTAGACCGCATGGAGTGCAATATTGCCAGACAGTCGATGCCGAATTGGTTTTTTGACACCTTATGGGACTGCAAGTCCCTGACTCCGCTTGACGACTGGGGCGGCCCAGATGGCTGGGATCCCATTTCTGCTGTGGTTTGTGCTCCATGCCTCGCTCACGCGCAGGAGAACCATCAAGAGCTCCTCGAGGAGGTCTGGGATAATCTCCCGGCCATGTTCGACCTTCCTTCATGGGAAGAGCTGAAAGCGATGAGGGCCGCAGTGATGGGTGAAGAAGGTGCGTTTGAGCCAATTGTTCTCCTACTTCGCTCACGAGTCCCTGCAGCCTAGCGAACCTAAGCGTACATATGCGTTGAATACCATATTGAAAATAAATGCATTTGTCGGTTTGACTGGGAGTGGGGTCTAATACGGCCTAATGAGGTGCGAATTGGCCCAACTGGCCAAGTGGGGGTAGGACTCGCTCTGGTGTAGTGGCTTAAACCAGTCTCACGCAAGGCGTGGGGACTTATGTGAGATCCAGCCGATCAAAGAACAATTTCCAGTATTTCTCATCTTTGAGAGATGGACAGCGAATCTTTATCGAAAATCAACGTGTTCAGGAAGTTATGTTGAGGGGATGTTCTTAGAGTCAAGATCCTGCGCAGCAAACCGCATGAGCATATGGTTTAGAGGCAGACTTCCGTGCATGCACGCTTATGCTGCCTTCGAACGAATGACAACGACGTGCGTAGACATGCTTTGCAGACAAGCGAAGCGGCAGAACCAGATACAAAAAAGTCGCAAAGTTAGGGAGGTGTCGGCGCGATATCTAAGGGGAAAGACAGAAATAATCTCATCCGGCAGCATTTCCGACATATTGCTGGGAATCGAAATGTCGAAGGGCCAGCCGTTGATGTCCCGCGACGCGGAAGTAGGCAAAGACACCTTTGTGACTGACACACCGTTAGGGAGTGGCTTTACTACTCCGGTTCGTCTCAACTGGAAGTAGTTCGACTCTCAGGGTAAATCCCAGCTAGTCAACGGAATAAGATACGCGATGCGACAAGTCCGAGCTCAGGTGCCTGTTACCCAAAAAATGGCATAGTATGAAGCGCGTGCAAGACAAATTAATCCGAAATAATGTACCACGTCTTTCAAACATATCAGAATCATTACAAAGCAGGGTACTCCGGTGGAGTCTCTCTTTAGTCCCACTGATGATTCTACAACCGATGGTTCAATTTTTGGACCAACTGCTCTGTCGGTAGGATGGCGGCCGGAACATGTTCTGCGAACGCACTGCCAAGACCTGAGCTGGCAGTGGAGCTAACAGTGGATATATTGATTGAATGTGGTCCTGCGCCTTCGGTCACCGGCAATCGGAGAAAAGTGGGAGGACTTCGGTCTCGATTATGCTTTTCTGCCGACGAATGGGTAGTAGTGGGCAGTGGTGGTGGATATCGGGATTTTCTCCGTGGGCAGATCCAGAAGCAATCGGAGACGACTGTTCCGTGAAGGGACTGATCTGCCCGGTCGAGATATCGAGTGGGAACCCGAGAAATGGTTCAACTTGGCCGCTTCATGATGAACGCTTTTTTTCTGCGCGAGAACGGCGCGCCTACGTAGCACAGAAGCCCCTACATAAGGGCCAACATAGCCAGCCCTCCCAGGCGCATATAGCACTGCCCAAGGACAACCGCGCCGCACAGCACCGACCCTCAGCACTTCAGAACCCATCAAGCCGTGTAGTCTCTTATAAACAAACGCTACAACAATATTTGAGCTCGTACTTGATGTGAGCATTTTATTTCATCACTGCACTAAGCCACGAACGATCCCGTTAATCTCTCGGAGGATAGTCGCTTTTGAGCAAAATGACGCGGTATAATCTACTGACGTTTAACGAGGCTTTCAGACAAGCTCGTGCGCGGACCAAGTCAGGGACAATAAAAACGAAGCCGACTGGAAGAAGACGGAGGTTGGTCAATACACCGTATTCTCGAGGAACTACCTCACTGAAGTTGCTGCCATTTTAATATCTTTTTTCTCACTCGACGTCTCAAGTTCAATATAAACTAAAGAATTTCGACTATCTTAATTTTTCGTTTATTTGAGTCTGACTGTGGGAGACTAGTCCCAAGCAGGATTTAGCTCCGGCGAGACAGACTGAATGCCATCGCGCCGTCAACGGGATTAAACAATTGGCCGAAAACGCTGCCGCACACAGTGTCGGACATTTCGGGCTTAAATGGTTTGAAACGTCCGCCCGCGATGTCAGCGCGTCCGAAACAACGTCGAACACACTCGAAGTCTCTGTGATTTCTAGGCAGACGCCAGGATGCTAGTCGTACGCGCCTGTGACACGGAGGCTGGGTCGACCAGGGACACCTAATCACATCCGAGGCTTTGAAGTTACCTCTAAGACCTCCGTAATTAACGGGAAAACCTACTCGGCATTTTTCCCTCTTCCAGATGCATGGTTCCATTGAACACAAACACAGGTCGGCGTGGTCCAAATTTAGAAACGTATACGACAGAGTTGCGGAATTTCCATAATAAGACAGAACTTCTTTGATGCGATAAATGATCGACACAACCTGTTGTAACTTGGTTGGAGCTGATGCTGTTGAAAAGTTCGCTCCCAGTGATTTTCCGCCAAAATCATATCTTATTTGGTGTGTGCTATACTTAACTAACACCTTGGGCGTTCGGCGCATAGCACTCGGCGGTTTGTGATGAGTCCGATCACTTTACTTAGGTCCCTGGCTTACATAGAAAAGTCGTATGTGGGTCCAACCGCAGCACCATGTCTCAATCGTCCACAACTGAGGGTACTTCTGAGACGTCTTTCCAACATGTCCAGGCTCTTTCGACGCCCGAGGTCGTCAGTCTTTCCGGATCTGGTCAAAGCTCCCCTCTGCCTCTCAACGAGCATGGCCTCGCCTGGCTAGGTGAGCCATTTCCGGCTCATGAGCCCGCAGCCGCTGAACTACCGCAGCCAAGTCAACCACGTCGAGAGTAAACGCTACGCACGAGGAAAGTACATCACGCGAACAGAAGATGACCGCCGCCATCCGTACAATCCTGGAATGCATCGGCGAGGACCCGGACCGCGAAGGTTTACTGCGTCCACCGGAGCGCTACGCTAAGGCACTTATGTGGATGACCAAAGGGTACGAGCAGCAGCTAACAGGTCTGCCAACCCCTCCTGCACTCGCCATTATAACTTTTGATCCCTCCGACCCCCAGACGTCTTGAACAACGCCGTTTTCGCGGAGAATCACGACGAGATGGTATTGGTGCGCGACATTGACATCTCCAGTTTATGCGAGCACCATCTTGTCCCATTCACCGGCAAGGTAAAAAATAATTACACGCGTCCGTTAGTCTTGATATCGTCTTACAAACTCCACAGATCGCGATCGCTTACATCCCCGGGGAGAACCAGCTCGTCCTGGGCCTGTCCAAGCTCGCACGTATTGCCGAAATGTTCAGTCGGCGGCTCCAGGTGCAGGAGCGATTGACCAAGCAGATTGCGCTCGCTGTCCAGGAGGCCATCCAGCCATGCGGAGTAGCCGTAGTTATGGAGGCTACGTGAGTTATTCCCCTCCGCTTTTATTTCGCCCAATTCTCACGCCTATTCTATCCTGCTGCAGCCATATGTGCATGACGATTCGCGGTGTCCAGAAACCGGGGTCCATGACGGTCACCTCATGCATGCTTGGCTGTTTTAGGACAGACCAGAAGATGCGCGAAGAATTCCTTATGCTGGTGAAAGGGAGATGAAACCCGTTCAACACGATTCAACTCGTGTCGGGTCATCATAAGGGTTCGGTGCCACATGTATTGTACTGTTATACAGCTTGGTTTTCGCTGAACGGCATACCGCTGAGCGAACTATCTCCTTAGAGTTTGTTTTGTATTCAAGTTTGCGCTGGAATGTCCATTGGCCGGGGAGTCAACGGACCATTCTATTTAGCAAATATCAAAAGGAGAATGTGCGTGTTACCGCTGCTTGACCGCTACACCAAGGACACGATATCAGAGATTTGAACTGTGTTGATGAGCTTATCAGAAGTGAACCATCGATATCAAGATGGACCGATAAGAGAAGTCAGAGGATGCCTGTGTCAGTGAAGGTCAGAACCGGGATGAGCTCGATTATGACATAAGTAGCGGACAGGCAAGAAAAAGCATACAAACAACAGAACAAACTGTTCCCTAAAGAAAAGAAAAGAAAAAAGGAGCTGCACCCCCATGCGCCCTCGGGGAGTCGAGCCCCGGACCGAATCTTAAAGCCACGTCCGTACTTGTAGCATTGTTACCGCTGTACTAAGGGCGCGATGTAGATGCTCATTTCTCAGTGTCTTCTCTCCAGTCTGCGACATGCTTGCTCGGCAACATTCAATATTCGCGCCTTGGGCGGGTGTGCACGTACGGCATGTGAAGAGTATCGGGAGGCCGACGCCGGCACGCGCCCTAAAACGTAATGCGGAATGCCGTCGTTCAGCGCTCAGGCCCGGGGCGAAAAAATAATTCACACAGTGCGCAGGTTGCCCCGGTCTACCACTCAATAACACAGAATGAGACCCGGAATCCAAAGCAAATACATATACCTGACTGTGGGATTAAGGAGCTGACCTGTGTCTATGTTGCCCAATCCGAATTTAGAGTTTACGCCCGAGTTCTGAAAGAGGAAGGAGGCGCTGACGTTGTGTGAATGAATAGGATGCGGAGAGTTCGCCGCGCGTGGTATGCGCGGCGCAGCACGCAGGCGCTCATCAAAGCGGGAACTATAGGCAGAAGCCCGCCGCGCTTTGTGTGGTAGGCGAGGCGCCGATCAGGGAGGCGCGTTACGTGCAGTACGGATATCAAGTTGAAACCAATACTGAGTCCTGCGGTAGAGACGGGTCTCATTGAATTGGTTTAGAATTGGTCGGTATATCGTGTAGTTAGGGCGGAATTAGAGTTTGCCGAAAGGATTTGGCAGGAGAGTACCAGTGCAGGGCTGCTGGTCCGCATACCCATGGAAGCGGAAGGAACGCGCACCGATCGTGGATGGGTACTTGTAAATGCGCCGACCGCATCGGTGGCTGTAAGTACGCGCTGCAGCTCACAATTGAGGGATATCCCGACAGCTGCGGTACTTGGGTTGTTAGCGCGGGTCGAATTGTAGTTTGCGCACGAATTCGGAAGGCGGGCCGTTGATCATTGATCGTTGGCGGGGAGTTCGCGGCGCGTGAGGCGCCGACAAGTCGGGCCTTGTCGTAAGTGGTCGATATCTGCACGTCGGCTGCCACTGACCCACGACGACGGCTGGACGTCGTATTACATACCCAGCCCGCAAGAAGTGAACCGGTTCGGCGGCTCACGCGGCACGTAGGCGTTCTGCTCCTCAGTCAGCAGATAGCGTGCCTTTCGCTTGGGTGGTTCAACAATGAGAACACGAGCCCTTGATTGAATCGGCGCCGAAAACGTGGCAGAGACCCCGCGCAGTCCAAGTCGGAGGACCGACCCGGGGAGCCGTCATCGGGAAAAAAAAATTGCTAAAATTCTCTCCGACGATTCGCGCGCTTGGACGTTACGGTCTCCCAGTCCAATTGGCCAGGCTGCGTGGCAGTAGGTTTCTCTCGAAGCTTTAGGAGGCTGTGTCGGTGGCCTACGCTTCTGTGCTTGATGGGGATGGGAACTTACTATTGCAGTATTCAGGAGCTTGGGCCATTTTTTACAAGAGAGTGGACTTAGGCCTGTGGGCAAAGACCGAGAAACCGGACAAGAGGGGGAAATTTCTCTCCAGAGCCTATAGACTTGGCTCCCAAACCAAGGACTGTTCATAGTGGCGAGTATGCCAAGTTCAGACGTTGAGGGCTTGGCGTACATTTATGGACGATGAGAAAGCGGTGGTCAAGGGCGAAAAAAACAAAACACAGCCAAGCAATGCTCAAACAGTGGCAAGCATCAATCGCTTCTTCACCGATTCCCGAAACGCTCACCAGAAACTACAGGCTTGCTCTGTTTACTCATGGACGACTCTCAAGCGGTTCGGCTGAATAACGAGGTAGTTTCGTGGCAGTCAGCCGCAAGAACCCTCGGGCTCATGATCATAACGACAGGCAAGGAAGCTCTTCAATGACGGGCAATTTCACGAAGCGGCCAAGCTATACGAGGCCGCAAACAAAGCTGACACTCTGAACTCTCCCATCTACCTCTCAAACTTGGCCTTGGTGGAGCTCAAACTGCAGCAGTCAGTGTTTCATCAATAAAACCGTCGCGCGAATCCAAGGCCTACCTCGATTTATCTAGGCCACAAAGGGCGGAGATTAGCGCGACGCTCGCACTTCTGCGAGATCCCCGTTTCACCAAGGCCCGATATCGGCGTGCTATCTCGCGTTGGAAGCAAGACAGACATATGGACGCTCTCGTTGACTTGGGTAGCGTGCTCACGACGGATCCAATGGACAAAGCGGCGGCAGCCAAGTTTACGACGATTTTGAGCGAACATGAGAGCCTGGAGAGCGGCCGTGGCCACCTGAGCGCCATGGCCATCCTGATGGCGGACAACCCGTCAGCTTACGGCTCAGTAGCCGCACCTCGCCCCCTCAAAATGCATCCCCTGGCGCCCCAGTCGTGATTCCGAATGTCAGCTCGCGTACTCCGAAGAATCTCAGAGCTGGGACGTGTGCATCGTGCAAGACCGTCAAATGGATGCGGGAGATAAAGACCTGCCGTGGGGTTCGTACATGATCGTCTGCCACTAGAATTGACCTTTCTGACACGGTCATTCAGTGCTCCACCGCTGTATACTGCAACGAGGTGTGTCAGCGAAACCATTGGTGCGTCAATCGTCCCAGTTCAATGCTCAAACCGACCTACAGTATTGACGTTACACCGCGACGTAGGCCGCAACACAAAAAAGACTGTATCCGATACCCCGATCACGACGTCCTTGCCATGCACCTCTGCAAAACCCTATTGGACCACAAATACATCCGGATGCATCTCATCTTCTACGCCATGCGATCCATCGGCGCGCTGCACCACTGCCCTCCCCCGTACCTCGCCGTCCTACTGGTGTTCATCAAAATGGTGCCAGTCACAAGCGGTTCTAAAGCCGCACGGAAAAAGCAGCGGCTCTCCATCACCAACATTATCACCGCGCCCCTCGGCGTCTTCGACGAAGACACGCGAATTCCTATGTAGACCAGCTTGAACAGATGCGCGGGACGTGCGGGATGCCCGTGGCGCCAGGCGTCGCGCTCGTCGCGACGCCCTTCCTTGGCAGAGGGCGCGAGGCGGACAAGTCGAGATGCTTGATATTCATGCATCGCGTCGTGCCGGAGCTGGTGATGATGGCGACGCAGCCGGCGTTCCAGAAGCTCATGAGCTTCGAGAGTCATTCGTTTGGAGTTGGGAGGACGCTCACGGCTGATTTGGACGAGCTTTATTGGTGGGCGGCATGTCCGAATCGTTACGGTGACTCGACCACTAATCCGGCGTTTGTATAGGAATGTCGAGGATGAGCTTGCAAATGACGCAGAAAATTACTATGGGTTGCAAGGTTGAAGAACGTCGCATAGATTTGTTTCTTGGTGAATATTTGCTTCGTCAGACTTGGACGAGCTCTTTTGGTGGGCACATCCGACTCTTGCCGATGATCCTCCCTACTGACTTTGCGTTCAAAGGCCGGCGAGCGGCACAGCCGGTGCCGAAGTCATTTTTGGAGACGCGAAAAATGCCGGCCGTGTTGGAAGCATGGTACGCCGTGCGATGGACTACTGGAACAATATTGATTTTGGATTTGTTCAGGGCATTTGCTTTGGTGATCATGGTGCAGAATCGTCATGCACTGTGCGTTTCCTTCATTTGTTCTGTTTTGGCGCCAACACGTTTGGACCCATTCGATGTCCGAATACCCCCAATTTCTTGTACTTCATGTGCTTCATTCCTGAAATTTCAAAGACTACTTACTTATGTATTGAACCGCTGTGCTCTTTCCAACTCGTTCTTCGGCCAATCAGTGATGCATAATGCCCCCCGACCGATTACCTCAAAGCGCCGCCATACACCACCGAAACAAAATAAATAAAGAAGAGAAGTGCCGAGTACCGCCGCATATGGGCTCGAGACGGTGGTCGAACAGGCAGTGTGTACATAATTCGAGGGCGTCGAAGCATCGAAAGCAGATATCGATGCGGAACCACCCGCAACCGAGCCTTACGAGCTCCGTTTTGAACTTGCCTTTGTTGAGGGGTTCCTGTCGCAGAACGAATTTAAAAGAGTTTCCAACTCCAGAGGTAGGGCTCGAGTTTGAGTCAAACAGGCACTGTTCGCAAATGTAGCGGGTGCGCTGGGTGAATTGGTTCAGAATAGAGCGGTGATCCATCCATCACGGCATCACCACATTCAAACCCATGCAGTCACTTATCTGTGTATGAGTACACCGAACTTCAGAAGGTGCTCTGAGGAGCCCACTGGTGTGCAATATTGTTTTTGTGCATATATTTCAATCCCTGTTGGAGAACATATGTACAGTCGGCGGTTAATAAATCGAATGATCATGACATCGAGAATTTGCCTGAAGAATACGATAGCTTTCCCAATAGTATCAGATCGAGATTCATCGTACCTCTGAAGCAAAGGGATCACTGTGATCTGAGTATCTGAGTCGTGTGGGCTTTGGAGAACCCGGCGGATGGGGACACAGTCCTCGAAAGGATGGACACTTCTGCAAACGATCTTCATCATCGCAAACTCGCCGCATTCAACGTAAGTAGCATCCATAACCGTCTGGTACTTTCAATGCCTTCAGGCGTATAGATAGACGCGGAGAATAAACCAAACCCTACTGTGCGCACTTGTTCGTTCTCGCAGGACTTCCGATCTTTATTGGTTCCCTTCCGGCATGGGATCCATCCCACCTGATATCCTTGACAGAAGACAGCCTTGCTCTCAGCCAGTCGCGGTTATTATACTAAACCAAGTCGCTTCGATGTAGTCTATCCGTTGATGGTTTGGCGTCGGGAGATGCATTCTGCGAGGCTACAGGCCTAGGTTCAGCCTCTTTTAACACAGATCTCGCACTGGCCATGAGCAAACCCACGGCAGTGAACTGTGCTGCCCGTTGAGGTTGTGCACGTTCTGGGAGTCAGAACAGGGACGAGCTCTAATATGAAAAAAAAAAAATATGAAAAAAAACATTGACTTGCGGAAAAGGCGTCCTCAGGGAGTCGAACCCCAGACCAATCCAATGGGTTGTGTGTTACCGCTACACCAAGGACACGGCATCAGAGGTCCGAAATGATGGATCTTGTCTTCTTAGACTCCGCACTGTCCTGATATTTTTGTACTGTTGCATTCGCTGACATCAAGAAAGCAGTCAGTCAGAGGGAAATCTATTTTTTCCACACAAAAACAATTTTCCTGACGTGTCATTGGACTCGAACCCCGGACCCAATTTAGCCTTGGGCATTCATTCAACAGACATGGATTGTGTGTTACCGCCACACTAAGGACGTTACACGGTGTACACCCTCCGACCAATGGATGGACCCCCCTAGGTTGATTCTGACCATCAATCTCAGTATCAATCAAAAATTAGTGAAGATCAAAAGGTTCCCCGGTAGGGAGAGAGGTCAGAACAGGGACATCAGAAACGAGGAATAATAATTGAAAGGTTCAAAGAGAAGGGGGGAAAAAAAGAAGAAATTATTCAGGCGTCCTCGGGGAGTCGAACCCCGGACCAATCCAAATCGTTGAGAGACTGTGCGTTACCGTTACACCAAGGACACAACATCAGAAGTTCGAACTGATGGAAACAAATGTCTGTTGTAAATCCGCATTGGTCCAAAATTTAGTGCTGTTCCTTTATTTACTTGGACACGGGTGGCTTTGGCAGATGTATTGGTTATTTCAGTGGCAGGAAACAGACCTGCCAAAAGGAAGCTTGAGTCGGCTCAGAGTGAAAGAAATATTTTTAAACACAAAGCAATTGTCCAGGTATGGCATGCACCCTTGGGGACTCGAACCCCGGACCCAATCCAAATTCTTTCCAGTGTCTATAGTACTAGTAGATTGGGTGTTACCGCTACACCAAAGACATGATATCAGCACCCAAAATGATGGAGACCATATCAATGCAGTGAACAATCGATATCAGTATCAATTGATGTGAAGAGAAGGGACAGGATGATAGATACGGATAATAATGGAAAGGTGAGGAAATAAAAAGAGAAGGGAAAAAAATCAAGAAATTGTCAGGCATCCTCGAGGAGTCGAACCCCGGACCAATCAAGTGTTCATCGACTGTGTGTTACCGTTACACCAAGGACGCTACATCAGTTATTTGAAATGATGGTTGAATGATGGTTGTCCTTCTCTGCCTAAATTTTGCATTGTCCCGAGAAACGCCGTGAAGGTCCGAATTGAATTGACGTAAATTGTCCCAACACAGGTGAAGCAAGCAACTGGCTGGGGCGGAGGGAAGCCTGGGAGTCTAGGCAGAGAATGAGAGAAGAGAAAAAAGAAAAGAAAAAAGTCCACTGCCAACCAGGCGCCCTCGGGGAGTTGAACCCCGGACCCAATCTAAAGGAAGGCATACTGTGATAGAAGTAAATTGTGTGTTACTGCTACACCAAGGGCGCGATATCAACATCTGAAATGATAGACATCCCTTTTGCTTCTGAGCATCAATCAAGATTATTAGTGCAGATAAAGGTTCACTGATAGTCAGAACAAAACTCGCCATTCAGAATAATCAAAACCTACATACTAAGTCTGACCGATAGAAAGAAAGAAAGGAAAGAAGGAACAAAAAAGAAAAAAATTTGCAAAAGCTGCGATAGCGTCCTCGGGAGTCGAACCCCGGACCATTCGAATTGGTGGAAACCGAGCTGTGAATGTGTGTTACCGTTACACCAAGAACGCGACATCACAACTTCAAAATGATAGAAACAGATCTCATGCTGTCTGAGGTTCTCTTACATTCCGCATCTTGCGATGTTGGTCTGGCAAGCAAGAGCAGAAGCCTGAGTGAGCCTGAAGGGAACTAATACTCAGTGGCGGGTCAAAAGTTTAAGGAAACCCAAGGGAAAAAAGGGAGGACTAAGGTGAAAAATTGACGCTGGCATTATACTATGCACCCTCGGGGACTCGAACCCCGGACCCAATCCCAGAGCCGATCGAAATTCTCAAAGGTAGATTGTGTGTTACCACTACACCAAGGGCGCTACACCCATCTGCCAATTAATGGGTTACCTCTGAATCATATCTTTCAGTATCAAGCCTCAGCCTGGGGATGAGCTCGGAAGAAAGCAGGAAAAAGTCAAAGTTGCATTTGACACTCCACATTTTTACTAGAACACGGTGGTGCAGGCAAAAAAAAACTCCCCAAAAAGAAAAAGAAAAGAAAAAAAAAGACATTCGCTCCTCTTCCTGGAAATTCAATTGTGTCAGAGCTGCAAGGGTGCCTTTGTTGCATGTTGCAGATTTGTGTTTGATTGGTATACATTTTACATGAATATTGGCGAGTCAAAACTTGAAGGAAACGAAAGGTTCGACGAAAAATAAACAATGAGGAAGGAAAAAAAGGACATTGTCTTATTCTCATGCGCCCACGGGGAGTCGAACCCCGGACCCAATCTCATTTAGTCATCAGTTCGCGTAAGTAGATTTGTGTGTTACCGTTACACCAAGGACGCAATGGCATACTGTCTTCTGTCTTCTGTTCACCTGTCACCTGTCATTGCCTCACTCTTAGAATGCCGGTGGCACTTAAGATGAAGATAAAGACAAAAGTAACGACACTGCACCTCGCTCATGGTGAATGGAAGTCTCAGTCGGGTCAGTAAAAGAAAAACGACGAGAGACAAAAAATGTTTCCTAAAATTTGGAAATGCGCTCTCGGGGAGTCGAACCCGGGCCCAATCATTTCAGGAGTTTGGAACAAAAGCAGAACTGGATTGTGTGTTACCGCTACACCAAGGGCGCGATATCAGCCTTTTTTTTTGTTTTTTTTTTTGTGGCACATTAGCCAGTAGCAACTAACAATTGGTTAGCATCTGGTTTGTAAAGTTCGAAATATTAATTTCATTGGGAGTGGTTTCCACCACCCAGAGAAATGCCTTGCGCACGCCCAAAAGGGCAGTGTGGTGCTGTCGCGCTACCCTATTCCGCAGCTGTTACATCACCGGGTTTGGGTTTGGGAGAATGCGCAGTCACTACTGGGAGGCTCCCTGAGCCAATCGGCTGGTAAGCTAGTTTCATTATCCAGGGTGCTGGACCAGGTCTCAAGGACCAGTTGGGGCGCCAATGCAGGACATTTCCCCTTGCGTGGCCTATTGGCCAGCGTCTTGTTGATCTGCAGTCGCTGATTTATGGCAAATTTCCATTTATTTATAATTTCTTCTTCGGTTGCTGGTGTACCGTCCCAGGATATAACCCAATCATTTCACAATTTCCAGATTAGATAGGCTGACTCGGATATTAGGATCCAGTATAGCCTTTGTGTCCCACATTTGAGTCTGCCCTTATAGTCTTTGAATTCAGCAAGACCACACCCCAGTATCGTGCCCAGTGACACCATGGGCCAGTGCAACTCCTTTTCATGCCAGAGGGACTCGGCTGCTCGCCATACAATCTCCTGTCCGGGGTTTGCACATCCGAGCAGAATATGCTCGAGATCTTCCAAGACATCACAGTCTGTGCAGGTTGCACGATCTTCGCATTCAGATATGTGGTTCCAGTACTTTCCTATTCGGTGCGTGTTATGGAGCATTTTCCAGAGGAATTGGCCTGTCCGTGGCAGGATATCTTTTGCTGCCACTGCCTTCCATATGTCGGTGTCTGTCACGTACCTGGAACTGGAACTGGAACTGGAACTGGACCAAAGGTCGCTGCCACATCTTCCCATACAGTCTTAAGCATTTTCGTTGTTGATATCCTCGGGGCCACATCAGGGAAACACCCCTCAGATATTTTTGCATATTTTCGCCAAAAATGTTCAAAAATTTCTTTAGTTTTGAAAGTTGGCAAATTTACTCAAAATATCTTCCCCCCCAAAAAAAATATCAAAAATTTGCCCGCCTTGTGAGCAAATTTTGGGTAGATTTGGGCGACTAAAGCCGCCTAAATATTCCTCGTTCTAGCTCATATCAGACAGAAAGTGGACAAAATGAAGATAGCATTCATTGCAACATAAAACATGACTACATAATATCGAAATCTACCGGAAATACTACAGACCAAAAGAAATACGGTCATAAGTCCAGCGAACCATACATGTATGCTGCGGCAGGCTCAAAGACTGGTCATAGATGGTTAAGGTCTTGGTGTTTATTGATAGATGAAAGGCCGAAGATGCTTGAATAGGGGTTGACCAGAGATACGAACGGGCTATTGAGGTAGAGTTGCTGCTTGGCAGTTGAGGGTCTCTTGCAATGTCATGGTTCGATGGGGGTTGTGCTGTTGATGGGCTTGAGAAGGGATGCGTTGACAGGATCATCGGAAAAAGATTGAGGAGCTGGGGGGACTTCGCGATAAAGCATTGCGATAAAGTTTGACGAGAGCCGCAGCTGTTGATGGGCTTCAGAATTGATTGGTCAGTCACAAGGTGAGTTGCTGAACAGCATCGAGTTCGAGAAGGGGGACAAGGGAGGAGGATTGAGGAGGCTCTGGGAGGCACGAGGATACAAAGGAAAAGCTGGGCAACTTACGGCGAATCCAAATGACGTTGCACTCCCACACGTGGTTTTTGAGATGGATACCAGTATTGAGAACAGGGAGTGGGACAGGCATGTGTTTGGAGACTTGAGGGAACAGGAGATGTTCATGGTGGGCGATTATAGAGGATTGAGTTAGGTGTGAGGGGGGGAGGGATGGTGGGGGGAAAGGAAGAAAGTCTTCTGCCCTGACGCCCATCGAAGAGTCCAAGACTCGTAGCGTGATGGTAAAGTGCAGTACAACTCCTCTCTAGGGGGTGATCAATTTTCAATTGATGGCACAAATGTGCCATGGTTGAACGGACACGGCGGCCAACAAAATGTGCCAGCCATATGCTCAAGGGCGGCACATTCGGGGGATGTGCTGGCCGTGGCCCCGAATGTGCTCCCTGTAAGCTGAATGTGCCAGGAGTTCGAATGTATGTACTTGCCGGGCTTGGTCTATCCCGATGAAGTACCGTCTTTGGACGGGAAAAATGATGGGGCAGAATGATGAGCCAATAGCTTGGAGGGAGGATGCTAGCTGGGTGCGACGAGGGGGAAATTTGAGGCAGGGTGAAAGACAGTAATAAAGAGAATACAGAGACAGGCACAGAAAAGAAGAAGCGAGCAAATAGAGAGTTTGCGCAGCAGCCATCCGAGCCACCTGGTGGCTGTTTTGCGTTGTGCAAACTGGATGGCTGGTGAAGTAAGGTCACTCTGAGTTTTTTTGAACTAAATTGAGAACAAATGAATGCTTATCCATGTCTGACTCGAGAAATAACCCCTCACCACACAGGATCCCCCAAGTTTGAGGAAATAAAGTGTTTTGCATGAAAATATTGTGCGACCAGTGCATCGAAGGACCTTGGAATCCATGAATGGTGTGTACACTTGCAATGGAAGTAACATGCTCAAAAGTTAAGGGCAGAAATCGAACCATCCATAAGCCACCAGCTACCATTTTGCGCAACGCAAAACAGCCATCAGGTGGCTCTGATGGCTGCAGCGCACTTGCTAATGAGACCCTCCCTTTTGAGTGGGTAATAGGTAGCTGATCGGAGAGGTCAAAAATAAAGAAAAGAAGCGCCCTTGACATTAATCTTTGCTTTCGGGGTCACATCAAGCCCAGATGACAACCAAACCAAAACTGGGGTCCAGACCTGTCCAGACATCCACCAGTCCAATAAATTGGGGCCCATTAATATATTGGTTTGCACTGCATGGAGAGGCTAACTGGATGGTCACCTTTCAACGTGGATTATAAGCACGCTGCCACAATGGGCAGATGGCACACCTAATATAGAAAACTTTCCGCTCAGTTAAAAGGTGAAAGGAAATTTTGAGCAAATTTTGCTACTGGTCCGGAAAATGCCGGACCAATGGCAAAATTCGCTCTAACATTCCGTGCGCCTTTTAACTGAGCGGAAAGTTTTCCATATTAGGTGTGTGGACGCCGTGATCTAGGGACCATCTGAAAATAAAACCACCAATTTGAGTAAGGTTTGGAAGGGGGGGGGGGATTTATTATACTCGCGTGGTCCAAATGACTGAACAACGAGTTTACCGAAGACAAACAAGTAGTAATGTATGGGTGGTTATCCTTAATATAACTACAGGATGCCAACGGAGCACACACCAATCCAGGGGTCGTACTACTCTAGCGTACTGTGGGCTGGCTGGCCGCTTGTATGGCAGGATGGGCGGATATAACCCTGTGGGACCCGGATCGAGTTCTCCCTCTCCAGGTATAAATCCCCGCTCTCCACCAGTCCACAGTGCATCGTTGTAATAGTGTCCCTTTGCAGAATGCATGCACAAGCAACCACAAATTGGCATGTTCAACTTCCGAGGAAGGTCCACAGCCAATGCAGGTCAGCGTGTTCAACTTCCGAAGAAGGTCCACAGCTAACGAACAAGGGAGATTCCAAGAGGACAGTGCAATCCCAAAAACCTAGGAGGGAGCACAGTTACAGTTGCGACGATTCTCGCGAAAAGCTCCAAGAAAAGCCGAGAAAGAAACACGAGGTGCGTCAATAATCAAAATGGAGCTGGGATAGCGTAGCAGCGAAAGGCGCATAACACCGAGAAGCAAGAGAGGCGAGGCGAAGAGTAACGGAAGGAGACGAGGCACCACCGGAGCTAAGAACGACCTGAAGGAGCAAAGAAATGGCAGGCGACCCGAAAGATTCGAATTGTGACAGTGGTCCGTGCGTGGCAACGAAAAGATCTGGGAACGATGCAAATGCACAGACTGACCCCAGGGGCCCTCGCAATGTCCGACAGGCGACGAGACAAGAGCACCCTCTTCTCGCGCCGGCCCCGGGCCTCGTCGAGCCTGGAAGGAACGTGGTTGAAAAGGAAGCGGCAATGAGCGAATGGGGTATCTTCGGATGCGCGGCAAACATGAACAATGTGATTCAAGGCATCTCGAGGTGTCCGGCGAGGCGGTGCTGAGGCTCAGAGGGAATCATGGACCCACTCTCACTCGCAACCTCTGGCACAGCACTCGTCTCAGTCTGTATCACCATCGCCAATGTCCTCCGCACCGTCATCGAGACGCATAAAAGTTGTCCACAAGAGCTCAAATATCTTCTCTCACGCGCTGCAGGACTGTCAATTCAGCTGCACCAGGTGGATGCAGCCAAACTCAACTTATCGGCGGTACAGTCTGCGTATATGGGACAAATTTTTGATGAGGAGGCGTGTAGGAAGACGGTACATGAGCTGAATGATTTGGTATGGAAGATACACAAAGCGCGATCCGAGCAAGAACCTGAGGAGGCGTTGAAGAAGACGAGGGTTGTGACAACGATGAAGTGGTTCCTCAACAAACCGCAGGTGGATCGCCTATTGATGAAGCTGAGAGAGCACCAGCAGGATATCTTTATGGCTGTCACCACCATAACAATGTACGCTTCTTATCACTTTTATTTATCGTTGTAATCGTATTTGCATTCATGCAGGCAGACGAGTTTGGGCACCAAGGCAGATACGAAGGCGATTCTTCACGACAATGCTGGTTTCAAAGCGGATCTGGCATCACTTGCGGCTAGTTTTGCGTCGCTCACGGCGGCGCCAACTGTCAACCAATCACTCGACACATTTCTACAATCAACGGAGCCCGTCTCAGCGTTTCCCATTCCTCCCCATCCCCCAGCGAATCTGAATACACATCCTTCAGTTTATCTTCAGAATCGACAGCAAACACCTGGATCCCTCAGTCGTTTTCAATCTCAATTTCAATTTGGAACATGGCATGGAGCGACTCGCCAACTCGGGAGATCGACGCCGTATACTGAAAAGCGGAGGGAGTTGTCAGATGCAGCATATTGTTACTGGCAATCGGACTTGCATGCGGTGTTGAACTATGCGCGAATCGCGTATAACCAAGACTGGATTAATTGTATTCGGCTTGGTATTACCTTGATTTCTCCACAAGCTTGAAGACTAATGTCATTTGTGAACTTTGAAGCTCCGGGGAACGAATTGAAAACCCCAAGTGGGTATACGCCGATTCATCAAGCTGCGTGGCATGGGGTGTCGGTGGAGGAGGTGCAGAGGTTTCTGGATTTGGGAGCTTGGCGTATGTTCTCATTCCTTCATCTTTTATATTTTGAATGAAGGTCATTCGGCTGACACATTGAAGGTACATTACGAACTATCAGATCCGATGATACACCACTCGATATTGCGAGAAAGTTCCGACACACACATCTTTATGATATACTTGCGCCTGTTATTCGTCACCCCTTACCTAACAAGACGATACTGAAGCTGGAGAAATCGTTACATGACATCATTCGGGCTGAATGCGAATCGAATGAAGAGGATATTGAGGTAAGATATCTTATTGATACGACGAGTCGCTTACGGTTTGACTCAGTGGATGGGCAAGTCCGCGACACGATATCCGGAGGTTACAGTATTGACTGAGATGGTGATACCGCTCATTTGGTTCCCAATCAACGAGGAGGATGTTAATCCTAGGGTACGTGTATTCAAAAACGTATACTTATTTACCTACATCACGCCTGTAGGGGTTCTTTATACGGCTAGACGGGCGCGAGATTGTGGTCAAAAGCCCTCATGATCGACAATTCCGTATTTCGGAGAATGGGACCGTTAGGAAGATTGCAGAGGCTGTCGTTTGGGATTGAAATAGGGTGTGAGGTGATGGTTATAATAAGCAGCACAGTATGGGAGTGCTAAATTCCATGTTTCACAGTAAAATCTATTGCGAGATTTTGTTTCAATTTCGGGTTCGATTTTGATCTCAATTTCATTATTAATAGCTAGATTTCGTTACCATGCCAAAGCAGTAACAAAACAACTTTGGGAGATGAAACACTGGAGATGGCCAAACTTCAGCTCTAGGATGCAATGTCCTGAAATTCAACACATCGCCGGGTAAACTCATTCCGGGAAAATCTTGCTTATTCGCTGACCTGGCGTCTGTGTCCCTCCACCTAATGTGAAGACTAAGTACGCTTTATAGTCAACCGAGATAAGATTGAGAAATAGCCACCAAAAAATCCAAATTTATAATCAATGGGGGCGCCTGATAACGCAGCCTAGCCATCAGCTCACAGAAGCTAACAGCCATGTGGTGAGGCGCCCTGGCCAGTCGTGTAGCCAGATCGTAGCCAGATATAGCTGAAGCATAATCACAGCTAGCCAGGCCTCGACTATCAGGCCGCTGAATGCAGTGAGTCTGGCCCAAGCCGCATAGTGTGTCGCTCAGGAAATTTGCAACTTCAATCGATCGCATTCCATGCACTAGGTTGGTACCACTGCGGTCGATCCCTGATGATCTTCTGCTCTCCTAGTCGTGTCCTGCTTTCAAGTCCTCTGGACAATATCTCTTTCGCCAGTTGTTCACCCCGAATATCTGTTCGCATGTCTGCACTCGCATTTTTCATCCCCTTTGCCTTCCTGCGTACACCGCGAACGCCACACCGCTCAGCAATAAGCACGGAAATATTTTCTGCACTGCAAATCACCAATAAATCTCCGCAATGTTCGCCTCAAATCTCTCGCACTGTGCGCAGCATTTTCGCGTCAATCGTCCGCGGAAACGCGACCTCTAGCACGTCTTTGCCAAGAAACGCGTACAAGGTGCCCCGCCCCTCACACAGCTCGTACATCTTCACGATCTCCCTAACACGTTGGTAGTGCGCGACGAACCGCGCCTTCGTGGCTTTTTCCGCCACGCTGCTCACTGGCTATGGAGTTCGTCGCCGAGGGTTTTCGACTATCCAGGGGATCTTCAAAAGAATTGTCCTCGTCCTCGGCTCCCTCCACCTCTCCCTCATGGCAGCTCTGGGGATCTGGCTCTGGAGTAATCCGGGCTCATTCGGAACTACTGACACTGCTCTCTCGAGCGTGCATCCATGGTCATCCTGGCACAACCGGATCGACTGCGCGCGTTCAAATGTAATTACTGTACGTACCTGTATGGAAGCAACGCCGCAAGCACCGTGACACCCCTGTTGCCTCATTTTCAGGCAACGGAACCACCGTGATCGTGACAGTTCCTTGAATAGGCAACAAGATGTTTTTTCTTTCTGACAATATTGAGGGATTTCAACGAGATGGAGCACAGTTATTCTGTTCCAATCCTGTAATCAATGGTTCACAAGCCATTCTAGCAGATATTCAGGCTTACAAATCTTTTTCAGAATTTATTTTGGCCGTGTCACGATTTTTTCAAGGCAACGGCCCCAACCGTGATCGTGACGACGCCAAAAACAAGCAACGCGACGGCCCTATCGTGACCGTGACGGTTGCTACCATACAGGTACATACAGTACTCACTGTTGGTGGTCCTGGCTTCAGCTTAATTCTTCCGAAGAGGTTATTCTTCGGACTCTCCTAGCCTACCAGGCCTGGATCAAGCGTCGCGAGCCTCCGAGCTGTACACATCACCTATGAACCACGGGTACTCAATGTACTTTTCAAAAAACAGCCTAGGTTGTTAACGTCGCGGGGGCGATGGTTCAGAACCCTGCAAAAGCTGGGACAAAAAAAATCCTGGATGAGCATGCAGCCTATGCTCATCCAGGATTTTTTTTTGTCCCAGGTTTTGGCCTTGGCAATCCGCCATTCAATAGATTTCAGGCTTCAAAGGTGCCTAACAGCATGTTGGTTATTCTTTACACTGCAATCAGATGGATTCCGATGTGGCCTCATACATACCTACCTACATATACACAGATAATGAGTACGGCAAAAGTTTTGAAAGATGAACTCATTGATTAGCGGTGATGTTTAGCCGCGAGTCTGATGTCAACTTAAGCGATATTAATCTTCTGAAGTGACCACTCGAACAATGGCCTGGCCCCTTTCCAAAGTGTTGCTGCTTCGGAAATGTCTCCACTCTCTGTCGCAAGGTCCCCGAGGCGCACCATGCAGTCTGCTCTGCTCAAATGAATGTCCATGGAGATGAATCCATCCAAGGCGACGATACACAGAGTGTGTGCTGTGTCTTTGTCCCCACTGTGGAAAAATACATCGCCCAGAAACAAGAGAGCCTTGTGAACTGCCAACTTTTCCTTTGACCTTTTTTCATGCGCCAAGTATATTACCGTCCAGGTGGAGGACCAGCTAAAATCCTTGGCCTGCCACCGACCGACATCGGCGAGTCGCTCAAGGCAATAGGAGACCACTGTGGCATCTTTTCCCCAACTAGACTCTAGACAGTTCTTGACCAGGGCTTTAGCCCTCAAAATATCTCCGTCCCTGAGCTCGAGGTCACCCTGGTTCATTTCGCACTGAGTGACACCAAGCTGATATTCGAGCTTTTGGAAGATGATCTTCGCCTTGTCGAGGTCGTCGCAAACGGCTTGTTCAGCAGTACCGATGATTATATCGATCTTCGCCACGTTGCTTAAGGCACTCGCATGCATGTAAGGATCTTCCTCTGCAGATGTGTTCTCTGCAATTTGCATGTTGAGCCTTTTTGCCTCAGCATATTCCGATTTGAGTCGATGCACCTCGGCCTCGCCGGCCATATTCAGATGATCCAAAGTTCCACCCGACATTCCACAAAGCTTTACCAGTTCTCCAGCTCTGCGGAACAAAAAACTTGCATATCCATAGTTTCCAAGCTCCGTACAGCATGTTGCTTCGATCCGCAGTGCTCGTGCTTCATCAAGAAGATTTCCAGCAGATTTAGCCAGCCTTTGAGCCTCATTCGCGTGTTGCTGGGCAGTGGGATAATCACCACTCCTGTACTTGATCTGAGCAATATTGAGGTTTACAATGGATGGCTGGTCATCTCCAACACCTGAATTTGACGATTCAAGTGCCTTTTCAAAGAATTGCATCCCTGTGGAAAGATCATATTTGGTATAGCAATAATAATTTCCAGCCGCGCTACAGAACCTGGCTATTATGAAATAAACCATGTTAGAAAGGGGATTATAAAATAATTCTTAACTCACACTGAAGGACTGGCTCGTCCAAGTTTTCAAAATGAGAGACACCTGCAGCAATCATTTCTTCTGCATTGGCAACAGGACCATGGATCCGAGAGTTGAGTACTTCCGTGATGAATCGGGCCTCTAGTCTGTGGTCTGCGACCTGAGCAAGAAAAGGTGGAATCTGGTCCATCAATGTGAAATGACCATGCCCAGTGAACCTATAGAATGACTGCAAAGCGATTGTACACTTTATTGTCTCTGCCAGAACTGGGTTATCTGGATGGAATCCAAGCATTGGCAACTGTTGGAGGTTCTTGACATTTGAATTTATTTCAGTGACAACCCTTCCCAGCATGGCCCCCATGTATTTTTGATATAGCTCCAGAAGTGAATGGAAATACTGCTGAAGAGGCCGCACCAGAAGTGGAGATGGTGGGTCGAAATGCTGTATATGTTCTCGAATTGGCATCAGCGACTTCAGGCGGTGCATATCGTCGATATAGGCCAACGAAGTGCGAAGTAATGCCACTTTGCACCGAAGAATATGATTTATGGGAAGATTGCTTTGGACCAGTTCAGTGTCGGTAAGTCCATCCGGGAGTATTGAGAGGATCCGCAAAAGATCATATGCGCCTGGCAACGACAGAATCCGGGGCTTGAAAGTGAGAGTCTGATGGATGCATCCAGATTGGATTTTCTGTCGTAACTCTCTGAGAGCAATGAGGTTTTTTCGTTCTCCCAACGGGCCAACACAGTGGAACACCCTTCATAATCAACCAGATGAGCAATAATTTCCACAGCAAGTGGCATGTTATCTGTGAGATGAAGAAGTCGCTTTACACTTTGTTCGTCGTGAGTGTTATCTGCAATGTCGATGAAAGTCTGCCGAGCAGCCCCGTTTGACAGAGGCTTCAAGGGTTGCAAGAATGGCCGAGTCCATGCGACTTTGGCGGGCCTTTTGGCACCTCGCATCGTGATCTGTCGATTCATTAGGCCAGCCAATCATAAAATTGTGGTGTACTTACCAGTAATGCTAGATGGGGTAAATCACTAAGAAGAGAGAGAAATTCTTCAACTTCACTACGTGATTTCAGTGGCTCCCATGGGGTCTCCGGATTATCCAGGATCAATAAAACCGATTCGGCGGAAGAAAGACTTTTGGCCACAGCTTGTCTGAGGTCCTTCTCTGGTTGCAGGCCTATATGCAGCCAGCTCAATGCTATTCTGTGCTGAATCACAGGTTACAAAGAGCCTCTTCTCATACTTTGTCGCAATCTTAGGATCATGCAGAGCAGCCCTTGACAGACTGGTTTTACCCATTCCACCACCTCCGATAATTGATATCCTGGCTGTATCTTGAATGACAATTTTTATGATATGTTCCAGTTCTGATTCGCGACCGTGGAAGATTTTTGGTCTTGGTGGCAGCAGGGCAAATGAATTCGAGCTGAAGAGCCATCTAAATGAAAGCGCTGTGGGATGATGTGCAGGGCATACCTGCTTTGGTGGCCATGGGCCGGGTGATAGATCTGACTTTCGAGTTATAGGGTATTTCCACATCAGAATACATGGTACATACCGAAGACGACCCGTCTGACCCTGTACTCTCTGACAGGTTCGCAATTAATTCTTGCACTGCCCTGTGCATGATTTCTGATTTCCTCTCCATCTCATGAATACCGTTGAAAATATTTGGGCCGCTCTCGATCTGACTTTCACGTTAGTGTGTGCTGCACAAACCAAAGCTAGTGTATACCTTGAACACTTCCAACGCCTCTTTCACTCCTGCACAACAATCCCCCAGTAGCTTATTCATCTCACTCTGTCGGAAGAGGTGTTTGATTTTGTATCGATCTTGCTGCATTTCAACAAATGTGTGTATCTTGTGAAGTGTTCTGTAAAAATTGATCAGCCCAGAGAGTCGAGAATTAAGTTAGACTGAGGACTGGACCCTACTCGGTGAATTTTCCGATGTACATCAATGCTCCGGGTGGCAAGTTACCTCCAGCGTCCAAAGATATATGGAGATTGATAATAGCATAGACAAGCTGATGAATGCTTTCCAGGAGCTGGATACATTCTTCCTTGTGCCTCCTGATATTCTTTAAGTCAACATTAGATTGGCCGATTAGGTGGATTTCAGCAAGGCTCGCTTTGTGAGGCATCTTGGGAATGTCGAGAAAGAGTTCCGAGGCGCCAACTTCATATACTGTAGTATTTCGTTCAAATCGACACTGGGTGTGACACGTGACCCAAAAAACCAATTCGACATTTCGACAACAGCCAAAATTTGGTGTGACACCAGCGAAATTTTCGACATTGAAATAAAAATTTTGGCTTTTTTGGATCTTACAGGCGATTTTGAGCCCTCTGTGACGCTCGGGAGGTTCGACAAACGGCCGCGTGACGCGTGACCCTTGCCAAATTTCGATATCGATAGGGGGGTGCGTGACGCGTGACTGTCGATTTGAACGAAATACTACAGTACACCCTGTAGCCAATTTTGACTTAATTAGTTTATCCCTTGCGGGGTTCGGATTCCACGACCCTGGGTAACTTGAAGCCGTTCATGGTGAGATGAATATGGATCTTCTTCCGTGAAAAGACACCGATTGAATTCCTTGAGGCTCTGTCAACAGCACCCATAGCGCAGGTGCCATTCTGATCCGGGACGGACCGACGACAACGGCCCGGGCCATCCGGAAAGCCCAATTTTGAACAGTCTGTGTCTAAAAAATGTACTGCAAGGTTTAGAGTAATGTATATTTTCATTCAATTCGACAGGGGATGTGACGCGTGACATCTTGAACCAATTCGTCAGTTCGTCAAGGCCAATTTTGAGTGTGACATAGACGAAAATTTCAACAGACCCTCACATTGATGTAGGGCCAGTGATCGAGGACGAAGGCTTAACAAAATGAATGCGAGAGCTAGTGCGGATGGGCTGCAGAGGACGACAAGAATCCAAGTAGGAAAATGAAGTCTATTGCAGTGGGGTGCAGGAAGATGGAGTACAGGGTAAATAGCTCGAGTATTTATAGGGAACCGGTGTATAAAACCACATGGAACGCGGTAAATAAAGAAGACCAGTTGAGGCTGTGCTGTACCGTATGGTTAGGTTGCGGAGTTCCTCGCCTGGCAGAGGAGAAGGTGGAAATGGTGGTAGAGACCAGGAAGTACGCGGAATAAGGACGGAGAAGGAAGAGGAGAACATAAAAGGGAACTATGAGTGATATAGGAGAGGTGGGGAAACTACGGAGGAGAATAGATGAACGCAGACATCGTGGAATTGGGAATAAAGGCTGAGGAGTATGCGGAATAAGGATGGAGAAAGATGGAAGTAAAGTAGGAGAGACATAGTTATGGAACAGGAGTGAATAGGAATGATATAGAAAAGAATAGGAGAGACGGAGGGGAGAGGAGGAGGAGGAGTCGAACCGTGGGAACTCCGCCGTGAATGGAGAAATTATACTCGAACTCCGTCGGAGGAGGACGCGGAAATAGCTGTGCTGCGGAAGACTGCATGTGAACTCCGTTTCCGCTGTAGAATCGAAGGAGGAGGCGGAAATAGCTGTGTGGCGGAAACTCCGAAAGCTGTGCGGCGGCCGTTTTCGTGCGTAGCGCGCCTTGGTGCGTATCAGTGTGTGCTATACTTAACACCTTGGGCGTTCGGCGTATAGCCCTCGGCGATTCTGATGAGTCCGATCGCTTTACTTAGGTCCCTGGCTTGCATAGAAAAGCCGTATGTGGGTCCAACTGCAGCACCATGTCTCAATCGTCCACATCTGAGGATTCTTCTGAGTCTTTCCAACATGTCCAGGCTCTATCGACGCCCGAGGTCGTCAGTCTTTCCGGATCTGGTCAAAGCTCCCCTCTGCCTCTCAGCAAGCATGGCCTCGGCTGGCTAGGTGAGCCATATCTGGCTCATGAACCCACGGCCGCTGACCTACCGCAGCCAAGTCAAACCACGTCGAGAGTAAACGCTACGCACGGGGAAAGTGCATCTCGCGAACAGAAGATGACCGCCGCCATCCGTACAATCCTGGAATGCATCGGCGAGGACCCGGACCGCGAAGGTTTACTGCGCACACCGGAGCGCTACGCTAAGGCACTTATGTGGATGACCAAGGGGTACGAGCAGCAGCTAACAGGTCTGCCAACTCCTCCTGCACTTACTATTATAATTTTTGATCCCTCCGACCCCCAGACGTCTTGAACAACGCCGTTTTCGCGGAGAATCACGACGAGATGTATTGGTGCGCGACATTGACATCTCCAGTTTATGCGAGCACCATCTTGTCCCATTCACCGGCAAGGTAAAAAATAATTACACGCGTCCGTTAGTCTTGATATCGTCTTACAAACTCCACAGATCGCGATGCTTACATCCCTGGGGAGAACCAGCTCGTCCTGGGCCTGTCCAAGCTCGCACGTATTGCCGAAATTTCAGTCGGCGGCTCCAGGTGCAGGAGCGATTGACCAAGCAGATTGCGCTCGCTGTCCAGGAGGCCATCCAGCCGTGCGGAGTAGCCGTAGTTATGGAGGCTACGTGAGTTATTCCCCTCCGCTTTATTTCGCCAATTCTCACGCCTGTTCTATCCTGCTGCAGCCATATGTGCATGACGATTCGCGGTGTCCAGAAACCGGGGTCCATGACGGTCACATCATGCATGCTTGGCTGTTTTAGGACAGACCAGAAGATGCGCGAAGAATTCCTTATGCTAGTGAAAGGGAGATGAAAACCGTTCACACAATTCAACTCGTGTCGGGTCATCATAAAGGTTCGGTGCCACATGTATTGTACTGTGGTACAGCTTAAGAGACAGTCTATATTGAATTCAACTTGGTTTTCGCTGAACGGCATACCGCTGAGCGAACTGTCTCCTTAGAGTTTGTTTTGTATTCAAGTTGTTTTGCGCTGGAATGTCCATTGGCCGGGGAGTCAACGGACCATTCTATTTAGCAGATACCAAAAGGAGAATGTGCGTGTTACCGCTGCTTGACCGCTACACCAAGGACACGATATCAGAGATTTGAACTGTGTTGATGAGCTTATCAGAAGTGAACCATCGATATCAAGATGGATCGATAAGAGCCTGAGGATAAGAGAAGTCAGAGGATGCCTGTGTCAGTGAAGGTCAGAACCGGGATGAGCTCGATTATGACATAAGTAGCGGACGGGCAAGAAAAAGCATACAAACAACAGAACAAACTGTTCCAAAATAAAATAAAAAAGGAGCTGCACCCCATGCGCCCTCGGGGAGTGGAGCCCCGGACCGAATCTTAAAGCCACGTCCGTACTTACTTGTAGCATTATTACCGCTGTACTAAGGGCGCGATGTAGATGCTCATTTCTTAGTGTCTTCTCTCCAGGCTGCGACATGCTTGCTCGGCAACATTCAATATTCGGCGCCTTGGGCGGGTGTGCACGTACGGCATGCGAAGAGTATCGGGAGGCCGACGCCGGCGCACGCCCTAAAACGTAATGTGGAATGCACTGCCGTCGTTCAGCACTCAGGCGCCGGGGCGAAATTCACACAGTGCGCAGGTTGCGCCCGGTCTATCACCTAATAACACAGAATGAGGCACGAAATCCAAAGCAGATACATATACCTGAATGTGGGATGAAGGAGCTGACCTGTGCCTATGTTGCCCAATCCGAATTTAGAGTTTACGCCTGAGTTCTGAAGAGGAAGGAGGCGCTGACGTTGTGTGAATGAATAGGATGCGGAGAGTTCGCCGCGCGTGGTATGTGCGGCGCAGCACGCAGGCGCTCATCAAAACGGGAACTATAGGCAGAAGCTCACCGCGCTTTGTGTGGTAGGCGAGGCGCCGATCAGGGAGGCGCGTTACGTGCAGTACGGGATATCAAGTTGACACCATACTGAGTCCTGCGGTAGAGACGGGTCTCATTGAATTGGTTTAGAATTGGTCGGTATCTCGTGTAGTTAGGGCGGAATTAGAGTTTGCCGAAAGGATTGGCAGGAGAGTACCAGTGCAGGGCTGCTAGTCCGCATACCCACGGAAGCGGAAGGAACGCGCACTGATCGTGGATGGGTACTTGTAAATGCGCCGACCGCATCGGTGGCGGTAAGTACGTGCTGCAGCTCACAATTGAGGGATATCCCGACAGTTGCGGTACTTGGGTTGTTAGTGCGGGTCGAATTGGTAGTTTGTGCACGAAGGCCGTTGATCATTGATCGTTGGCGGGGAGTTCGCCGCGCGTGAGGCGCCGAAAAGTCGGGCCTTGTCGTAAGTCGTCGATATCTGCACGTCGGCTGCCACTGGGCCACGACGACGGCTGGGCGTCGTATTACATACCCAGCCCGCAAGAAGTGAACCGGTTCGCGGCTCACGCGGCACGCAGGCGTTCTGCTCCTCAGTCAGCAGATAGCGTGCCTTTCGCTTGGGTGGTTCAACAACGAGAAAACGAGCCCTTGTCGATTAAATCGGCGCTGAAAACGTGCAGAGACCCCGTGCAGTCTAAGTCGGAGGACCGACCCGGGGAGCCTGCGCTTCTGTGCTTGATGGGGATGGGAACTTAATATTGCAGGATTCAGGAGCTTGGGCCATTTTTTACAAGAGAGCGGACTTAGTCTCCAGAGCCTATAGACTTGGCTCCCAAACCAAGGACTGTCATAGTGGCGAGTATGCCAAGTTCAGACGTTGAGGGCTTGGCGTACATTTATGGACGATGAGAAGACGCGGTGGTCAAAAGCAAAAAAAAAAAACACAGCCACAAACAGTGGCAAGCATCAATCGCTGAGTCTTCACCGAAACGCTCACCAGAAACTACAGGCTTGCTCTGTTTACTCATGGACGACTCTTAAGCGGTTTGGCTTAATAACGAGGTAGTTTCGTGGCAGTCAGCCGCAAGAACCCTCGGGCTCATGATCATAACGACAGGCAAGGAAGCTCTTCAATGACGGGAAACGGCCAAGCTATACGAGGCCGCAAACAAAGCCGACACTCTGAACTCTCCCATCTACCTCTCAAACTTGGCCTTGGTGGAGCTCAACTGCAGCAGTCAGTGTTCCATTAATAAAACCGTCGCGCGAATCCAAGGCCTACCTCGATTTATCTAGGCCACAAAGGGCGGAGATTAGTGCGACGCTCGCACTTTTGCGAGATCCCCGTTTCACCAAGGCCCGATATCGGCGTGCTATTTCGCGCTGGAAGCAAGACAGACATATCGACGCTCTCGTTGACTTGGGTAGCGTGCTCACGACGGATCCAATGGACAAAGCGGCGGCAGCCAAGTTTACGACGATTTTGAGCGAGCATGAGAGCTTGGGGAGCGGCCGTGGCCACCTGAGCGCTATGGCCATCCTGATGGCGGACAACCCGTCAGCTTACGCTCAGTAGCCGCACCTCGCCCCCCTCAAAATGCATCCCTGGCGCCCCAGTCGTGATTCCGAATGTCAGCTCGCGTACTCCGAAGAATCTCAGAGCTGGGACGTGTGCATCGTGCAAGACCGTCAAATGGATGCGGGAGATAAAGACCTGCCGTGGGGTTCGTACATGATCGTCTGCCACTAGAATTGACCTTTCTGACACGGTCATTCAGTGCTCCACCGCCGTATACTGCAACGAGGTGTGTCAGCGAAACCATTGGTGCGTCAAATCGTCCCAGTTCAATGCTCAAACCGACCTACAGTATTGACGTTACACCGCGACGTAGGCCGCAACACAAAAAAGACTGTATCCGATACCCCGATCACGACGTCCTTGCCATGCACCTCTGCAAAACCCTATTGGACCACAAATACATCCGGATGCATCTCATCTACGCCATGCGATCTATCGGCGCGCTGCACCACTCCCCTCCCCCGTACCTCGCCGTCCTACTGGTGTTCATCAAAATGGTGCCAGTCGCAAGCGGTCCTAAAGCCGCACGGAAAAAGCAGCGGCTCTCCATTACCAACGTCATCACCGCGCCCCTTGGCGTCTTCGACGAAGACACGCGAAATTCCTGTGTCGACCAGCTTGAACAGATGCGCGGGACGTGTAGGATGCCCGGGGCGCCAGGCGTCGCGCTCGTCGCGACGCCCTTCCTTGGCAGAGGGCGCGAGGCGGACAAGTCGAGGTGCTTGATATTCATGCATCGCGTCGTGCCGGAGCTGGTGATGATGGCGACGCAGCCGGCGTTCCAGAAGCTCATGAGCTTCGAGAGTCATCCGTTTGGAGTTGGGAGGACGCTCACGGCTGATTTGGACGAGCTTTATTGGTGGCCGACATGTCCGAATCGTTACGGTGACTCGACCACTAATCCGGCGTTTGTATAGGAATGTCGAGGATGAGCTTGCAAATGACACAGAAAATTACTATGGGTTGCAAGGTTGAAGAATGTCGGATAGATTTGTTTCCCGGTGAATACTTGCTTCGTCAGACTTGGGCGAGCTCTTTTGGTGGGCACATCCGACTCTTGCCGATGATCCTCTCTACTGACTTTGCGTTCAAAGGCCGGCGAGCGGCACAGCCGGTGCCGAAGTCATTTTTGGAGACGCGGAAAATGCCGGCCGTGTTGGAAGCATGGTACGCCGTGCGATGGACTACTGGAACAACATTGATTTTGGATTTGTCCAGGGCATTTGCTTTGGTGATCATGGTGCAGAATCGTCATGCACTGTGCGTTTCCTTCATTTGTTCTGTTTTGGCGCCAACAGGTTTGGACCCATTCGATGTCCGAATACCCCCAATTTCTTGTACTCATGTGCTTCATTCCTGAAATTTCAAAGACTACTTGCTTGTGTATTGAACCCCTGTGCTCTTTCCAACTCGTTCTTCCGCCAATCAGCGATGCATAATGCCCACCTACGGATTACCCCAAAGCGCCGCCGTACACCACCGAAACAAAATAAATAAATAAGAGAAGTGCCGAGTGCCGCCGCATATGGGCTCGAGCCGGTGGTCGAACAGGCAGTGTGTACATAATTCGACGGCGTCGAAGCATCGAAAGTAGATATCGATGCGGAACCACCCGCAACCGAGCCTTACAAGCTCCGTTTTGAACTGCCTTTGTTGAGGGGTTCCTGTCGCATAACGAATTTAAAAGAGTTTCCAACTCCAGAGGTAGGGCTCGAGTTTGAGTCAAACAGGCAAATGTAGCGGGTGCGCTGGGTGAATTGGTTCAGAATAGAGCGGTGATCCATCCATCACGGCATCACCACATTCAAACCCATGCAGTCACTTATCTGTGTATGAGTACACCGAACTTCAGAAGGTGCTCTGAGGAGCTCACTGGTGTGCAATATTGTGTTTGTGCATATATTTCAATCCCTGTTGGAGAACATACTATGTACAGTCGGCGGTTAATCGGATGACATCGAGAATTGCCCGAAGAATACGATAGCTTCCCCAACAGTATTAAATTGAGATTTATCGTACCTCTGAAGCAAAAGGATCACTATGATCTGAATATCCGAGTCATGTGGGCTTTGGAGAACTCGGCGGATGGGGACACAGTCCTCGAAAGGATGGACACTTCTGCAGACGATCTTCATCACCGAAAACTCGCCGCTTTCAACGTGAGTAGCATCCATAACCGTCTCGTACTTTCAGTGCCTTCAGGCGTATAGATAGACATGGAGAATAAAACCAAAGCCTAATACTGCGCGCACTTGTTCGTCTCCGATCTTTATTGGTTCCCTTCCAGGATGGGATCCATCTCACCTGATATCCTTGACAGAGGATATAGCCTTGCTCTCAGCCAGTCGCAGTTATTATACCAAATCAATTCGCTTCGATGTAGCCCATCTATTGATGATGAGGCGTCGGGAGATGCATTCTGCGAGGCCACAGGCCTAGGCTCAGCCTGTTTTGACGCAGATCTCGCACTGGCCGTGAGTAAACCCACGGGGGTGAACTGTGCTGCCCGTTGAGGTTATACCCGTTCATGGGAGTCAGAACAGGGACGAGCTCTAATATGAAAAAAAAAAAGAAGAAAAAAAAGATTGACTTGCGGAAAAGGCGCCCTCGGGGAGTCGAACCCCAGACCAATCCAATGGGTTGTGTGTTACCGTTACACCAAGGACACTACATCAGCGGCCCAAAATGATGGATCTTGTCCTCTTAGATTCCCGAAATTTTAGAGGGAAATTTTTTTTTTCCACAAAAAAAAAAAACTTCCTGATTTGTCATTAGACTCGAACCCCGGACCCAATCTAGCCTTGGGCATTCATTCAACAGACATGGATTGGGTGTTACCGCTACACCAAGGACGTTACACAGTGTACACCCTCCAACCAATGGATGGACCCCCCTAGGTTGATTCTGACCATCAATCTCAGTATCAATCAAAAATTAGTGAAGATCAAAAGGTTCCCCGGTAGGGAGAGGAGGTCAGAACAGGGACATCAGAAACGAGGAATAATAATTGAAAGGTTCAAAGAGAAGGGGGGAAAAATAGAAGAAATTATCCAGGCGTCCTCGGGGAGTCGAACCCCGGACCAATCCGAATCGTTGAAAGACTGTGTGTTACCGTTACACCAAGGACACAACATCAGAGGTTCGAACTGATGGAAACAAATGTCTGTTGTAAAATCCGCATTGGTCCAAAATTTAGTGCTGTTCCTTTATTTACTTGGACACGGGTGGCTTTGGCAGATGTATTGGTTATTTCAGTGGCATGAAACGGACCTGCCAAAAGGAAGTTTGAGTCGGCGAGTGAAAGAAATATTTTTCAACACAAAAGCAATTGTCCGGGTATGGCATGCGCCCTTGGGGACTCGAACCCCGGACCCAATCCAAATTCTTTCCAGTGTCTATATGAGAAGTACTACTCGTAGATTGGGTGTTACCGCTACACCAAAGACATGATATCAGCACCCAAAATGATGGAGACCATATCAATGCAGTGAACAATCGATAATTGATGTGAAGAGAAGGGTCAGAATAAGGACGGGATGGTAGATACGGATAATAATGGAAAGGTTGAGGAAATAAGAAAGAGAAGGGGGAAAAAATCAAGAAATTATCAGGCATCCTCGAGGAGTCGGACCCCGGGCCAATCAAGTGCTTATCGACTGTGTGTTACCGTTACACCAAGGACGCTACATCAGTCATTTGAAATGATGGTTGAATGATGGTTGTCCTTCTCTGCCTAAATTTTGCATTGTCCCGAGAAACGCTGTGAAGGTCCGAATTAAATTGTGTCAACACAGGTGAAGCAAGCAACCGGCTGGGGCGGAGGGAAGCCTGAGCCTGAGCCTGGGCAGAGAAATGAAAAAAAAAATTTTGCTTGTTGCCAAACCAGGCGCCCTCGGGGAGTCGAACCCCGGAACAATCCAACGATGTTATAGATCGTGTGTTACCGTTACACCAAGGACGCTACATCAGCGGTCTGAACTGATGGGCACAGATGTCTGCTGCTTAAGTTCCGCATTCGAACTGTGCCCGAAAGAAGGAAGAAAAACGATGATAATCCATCAGATGCGCCCTCGGGAGTCGAACCCGGACGCAATTCAAATATATTCGAACACCAAAAGGAGATTGTGTGTTACCGCCACACCAGTTAAGGGTAAATACCAGTCCTTCTGATTCAATCAACGGAGATCACACCATCGTGGTACTTCCGAACAATCGATATCAATACTGGTACGGATCGTCAAAAGGATTGGTGCAGATTAAGAGGTTCACTGAGGTCAGGTCGCGAACAGGAGAAAAGTGATAATGCAATTACCAACCAACAGCACTCGAATGAAAGAAGACAGAGAGAGAGAGAGAGAGAGAGAGAGAGAGAGAGAGAGAGAGAGAGAGAGAGAGAGAGAGAGAAACAAAAAATAACAACGCATCATGATTAGGTGTCCTCGGGGAGTCGAACCCCGGGCCATTCGAAGTGGCTAAAAGCCGGCAAGTGAATGCGTGTTACCGTTACACCAAGGACGCGATACCAAAGTCTCAAAATGATAGATCAAGCTGGGCTCTTAAATTCCACATCTCGCATCTCGCACCTTGTACTGGTGTTCATTTGTGCTATGCTCTTCGCTGGCACTGGTACACATGAAGCTTGGCATGGCAAGGGGAAGGCTGGGTCTCGTCACAGTTTGAAGGAAAAGAACGAGGAAGAAAAATAAATCCTCAAACTTCGAATGCGCCCTCGGGGAGTCGAACCCCGGATCCAATCTAACTTATTCCATGTGTTCACTTAGAATTAGATTGTGTGTTACCGCTACACCAAGGGCGCGATATCAACATCACACCTTCCATCAAATATCACGATCAATCAAGATTATTAGTGCAGACAAAAAAAACGTTCACTAAGGTCAAAACAAAAACTCGCCTCAAAATAATCAAAACCTACATACCAAGTCTGCCCGATAGAAAGAAAGAAAGGAAGGAAGGAACAAAAAAGAAAACAATTTGAATAAACTGCTATAGGCGTCCTCGGGGAGTCGAACCCCGGACCATTCGAATTGGTGGAAACCGAGCTGTGAATGTGTGTTACCGTTACACCAAGGACACGACATTGCAACCTCCAAGTGATAGAAACAGATCTCATGCTGTCTGAGGTTCTCTTACATTCCGCATCTTGCGATGTTGGTCTGGCAAGAAAGAGCAGAAGCCTGAGTGAGCCTGAAGGGGGGACTGATACTCAGTGGCGGGTCAAAAGTTTAAGGGAAAAAATGGAGGACCAAGGTAAAAAAACGACGCTGGCATTGTACTATGCGCCCTCAGGAGTCGAACCCCAGACCCAATCATGGAGTCCCATCTTATTGCCACGAACAGATTGTGTATTACCGTTACACCAAGGGCGCGATGGCGTCTTGTCATCCTGCGGATCTGTAACGATGCTCATTTGTCTTTGAGTTGCGTGCTACAGCACTTTAGAATGCCGGCGGCAACTTACAAAGACAACACTCGAAGAGAAACGTAACACGCTCGCCGTCGCTCGACATTGAAATTCGCACAGGGCGCGAAGATGCCGATCAGGGCGCTACTGTTTACGAAAGGGCGCTCCGAGTCTCGGTTTGCTCTCGGTGACCATACTGTACTCCAAGACGTATCGATCTGAGCGCATAGATGTGGGGTACAGTATACCCCACATCCCACGTCGATATCCCGCGTGGAAATAGAGTTTGCGCGCGAGGCGGGGGTCTTTGATCGATATCATTCAGTTGATCGCGATTCGTTGGCGCCGCACGCCTGCGCCGAGGGAGTTCACCGCGCGTGCGCCGCTTGTACAGTGTATACGTAAACACGCCGACAAGTGCCGACAAGACGCGTACGGCCCTTGTCGTAAAAAGGTTGGACCCGCCGCGCCGCAAGCTGGTTTGTTATCCTTCTGTGAATCTGCTCTGCCATACATAGCTAGGAAGAGACGATTGGTCGCTACGGCACTCTGACATATGAAACGTGGCAAGGGGCGAAGAAGCATGGGGCGTGGGCATGGGCACCGTGATTCGTGACGGAGGCGCAACGGTGAACATCAGCCGTGCGAAAGGCGGGTGCATCAGAAGCATCGTCGGAGAAACATGGAAGACGGACGCGATTGAATCGACCCCGGGTCCCGGGAGCACGGCGCTTCGTGTCAACCTGCAAATTACAATAATCAAAAGAAACCGAGTGCTGAAGGGCGCTCCGCTCACAGTCTGTTAATGCCGAGGTTGTCACTGTTGAGAAAGAGATCGGCTTGATCGGCTTTGCCGAATCAACTCGAAATGGCAATTTGTGTGGCTGTGCCTTATCTTGCTCTTTACACGGAGTTGACACGGAGGATGGAATTAGCTTTGGGCCTGCTCACCAATCTGCAAAAGTCCAATCCCGTGCGCACAGCTCCTTTTCAACACACGTAGTGCGCTTGTTTCTTGCGCCGATCAGTCGTATCATTGCACTCCTCATTCGGGGTGAAAGGAACTTCAACGGCGCGTCTCCACTGCACTCGGATCGGAGCCTCAGCACCTCGTTGCGGGCCACGCCGAAATACAGCGGCTCTACCTTATACCTTGTCCGCGCTGTCTATAATGTGCTCGACGTCCCGCACGGTGGAAATGCAGGCCGAAGACAAGATTCGTGAATCCTCCCTGCATGCAATTTTCGTTGCCGCTCCTTGTGACGTCCACCCCGCGATACCGCTCGTATCCGTGA